>JASUAB010000005.1:2500-10000 GCA_037013595.1 Dicorynia guianensis
CCTAAACCCTAAACCCTAAACCCTAAACCCTAAACCCTAAACCCTAAACCCTAAACCCTAAACCCTAAACCCTAAACCCTAAACCCTAAACCCTAAACCCTAAACCCTAAACCCTAAACCCTAAACCCTAAACCCTAAACCCTAAACCCTAAACCCTAAACCCTAAACCCTAAACCCTAAACCCTAAACCCTAAACCCTAAACCCTAAACCCTAAACCCTAAACCCTAAACCCTAAACCCTAAACCCTAAACCCTAAACCCTAAACCCTAAACCCTAAACCCTAAACCCTAAACCCTAAACCCTAAACCCTAAACCCTAAACCCTAAACCCTAAACCCTAAACCCTAAACCCTAAACCCTAAACCCTAAACCCTAAACCCTAAACCCTAAACCCTAAACCCTAAACCCTAAACCCTAAACCCTAAACCCTAAACCCTAAACCCTAAACCCTAAACCCTAAACCCTAAACCCTAAACCCTAAACCCTAAACCCTAAACCCTAAACCCTAAACCCTAAACCCTAAACCCTAAACCCTAAACCCTAAACCCTAAACCCTAAACCCTAAACCCTAAACCCTAAACCCTAAACCCTAAACCCTAAACCCTAAACCCTAAACCCTAAACCCTAAACCCTAAACCCTAAACCCTAAACCCTAAACCCTAAACCCTAAACCCTAAACCCTAAACCCTAAACCCTAAACCCTAAACCCTAAACCCTAAACCCTAAACCCTAAACCCTAAACCCTAAACCCTAAACCCTAAACCCTAAACCCTAAACCCTAAACCCTAAACCCTAAACCCTAAACCCTAAACCCTAAACCCTAAACCCTAAACCCTAAACCCTAAACCCTAAACCCTAAACCCTAAACCCTAAACCCTAAACCCTAAACCCTAAACCCTAAACCCTAAACCCTAAACCCTAAACCCTAAACCCTAAACCCTAAACCCTAAACCCTAAACCCTAAACCCTAAACCCTAAACCCTAAACCCTAAACCCTAAACCCTAAACCCTAAACCCTAAACCCTAAACCCTAAACCCTAAACCCTAAACCCTAAACCCTAAACCCTAAACCCTAAACCCTAAACCCTAAACCCTAAACCCTAAACCCTAAACCCTAAACCCTAAACCCTAAACCCTAAACCCTAAACCCTAAACCCTAAACCCTAAACCCTAAACCCTAAACCCTAAACCCTAAACCCTAAACCCTAAACCCTAAACCCTAAACCCTAAACCCTAAACCCTAAACCCTAAACCCTAAACCCTAAACCCTAAACCCTAAACCCTAAACCCTAAACCCTAAACCCTAAACCCTAAACCCTAAACCCTAAACCCTAAACCCTAAACCCTAAACCCTAAACCCTAAACCCTAAACCCTAAACCCTAAACCCTAAACCCTAAACCCTAAACCCTAAACCCTAAACCCTAAACCCTAAACCCTAAACCCTAAACCCTAAACCCTAAACCCTAAACCCTAAACCCTAAACCCTAAACCCTAAACCCTAAACCCTAAACCCTAAACCCTAAACCCTAAACCCTAAACCCTAAACCCTAAACCCTAAACCCTAAACCCTAAACCCTAAACCCTAAACCCTAAACCCTAAACCCTAAACCCTAAACCCTAAACCCTAAACCCTAAACCCTAAACCCTAAACCCTAAACCCTAAACCCTAAACCCTAAACCCTAAACCCTAAACCCTAAACCCTAAACCCTAAACCCTAAACCCTAAACCCTAAACCCTAAACCCTAAACCCTAAACCCTAAACCCTAAACCCTAAACCCTAAACCCTAAACCCTAAACCCTAAACCCTAAACCCTAAACCCTAAACCCTAAACCCTAAACCCTAAACCCTAAACCCTAAACCCTAAACCCTAAACCCTAAACCCTAAACCCTAAACCCTAAACCCTAAACCCTAAACCCTAAACCCTAAACCCTAAACCCTAAACCCTAAACCCTAAACCCTAAACCCTAAACCCTAAACCCTAAACCCTAAACCCTAAACCCTAAACCCTAAACCCTAAACCCTAAACCCTAAACCCTAAACCCTAAACCCTAAACCCTAAACCCTAAACCCTAAACCCTAAACCCTAAACCCTAAACCCTAAACCCTAAACCCTAAACCCTAAACCCTAAACCCTAAACCCTAAACCCTAAACCCTAAACCCTAAACCCTAAACCCTAAACCCTAAACCCTAAACCCTAAACCCTAAACCCTAAACCCTAAACCCTAAACCCTAAACCCTAAACCCTAAACCCTAAACCCTAAACCCTAAACCCTAAACCCTAAACCCTAAACCCTAAACCCTAAACCCTAAACCCTAAACCCTAAACCCTAAACCCTAAACCCTAAACCCTAAACCCTAAACCCTAAACCCTAAACCCTAAACCCTAAACCCTAAACCCTAAACCCTAAACCCTAAACCCTAAACCCTAAACCCTAAACCCTAAACCCTAAACCCTAAACCCTAAACCCTAAACCCTAAACCCTAAACCCTAAACCCTAAACCCTAAACCCTAAACCCTAAACCCTAAACCCTAAACCCTAAACCCTAAACCCTAAACCCTAAACCCTAAACCCTAAACCCTAAACCCTAAACCCTAAACCCTAAACCCTAAACCCTAAACCCTAAACCCTAAACCCTAAACCCTAAACCCTAAACCCTAAACCCTAAACCCTAAACCCTAAACCCTAAACCCTAAACCCTAAACCCTAAACCCTAAACCCTAAACCCTAAACCCTAAACCCTAAACCCTAAACCCTAAACCCTAAACCCTAAACCCTAAACCCTAAACCCTAAACCCTAAACCCTAAACCCTAAACCCTAAACCCTAAACCCTAAACCCTAAACCCTAAACCCTAAACCCTAAACCCTAAACCCTAAACCCTAAACCCTAAACCCTAAACCCTAAACCCTAAACCCTAAACCCTAAACCCTAAACCCTAAACCCTAAACCCTAAACCCTAAACCCTAAACCCTAAACCCTAAACCCTAAACCCTAAACCCTAAACCCTAAACCCTAAACCCTAAACCCTAAACCCTAAACCCTAAACCCTAAACCCTAAACCCTAAACCCTAAACCCTAAACCCTAAACCCTAAACCCTAAACCCTAAACCCTAAACCCTAAACCCTAAACCCTAAACCCTAAACCCTAAACCCTAAACCCTAAACCCTAAACCCTAAACCCTAAACCCTAAACCCTAAACCCTAAACCCTAAACCCTAAACCCTAAACCCTAAACCCTAAACCCTAAACCCTAAACCCTAAACCCTAAACCCTAAACCCTAAACCCTAAACCCTAAACCCTAAACCCTAAACCCTAAACCCTAAACCCTAAACCCTAAACCCTAAACCCTAAACCCTAAACCCTAAACCCTAAACCCTAAACCCTAAACCCTAAACCCTAAACCCTAAACCCTAAACCCTAAACCCTAAACCCTAAACCCTAAACCCTAAACCCTAAACCCTAAACCCTAAACCCTAAACCCTAAACCCTAAACCCTAAACCCTAAACCCTAAACCCTAAACCCTAAACCCTAAACCCTAAACCCTAAACCCTAAACCCTAAACCCTAAACCCTAAACCCTAAACCCTAAACCCTAAACCCTAAACCCTAAACCCTAAACCCTAAACCCTAAACCCTAAACCCTAAACCCTAAACCCTAAACCCTAAACCCTAAACCCTAAACCCTAAACCCTAAACCCTAAACCCTAAACCCTAAACCCTAAACCCTAAACCCTAAACCCTAAACCCTAAACCCTAAACCCTAAACCCTAAACCCTAAACCCTAAACCCTAAACCCTAAACCCTAAACCCTAAACCCTAAACCCTAAACCCTAAACCCTAAACCCTAAACCCTAAACCCTAAACCCTAAACCCTAAACCCTAAACCCTAAACCCTAAACCCTAAACCCTAAACCCTAAACCCTAAACCCTAAACCCTAAACCCTAAACCCTAAACCCTAAACCCTAAACCCTAAACCCTAAACCCTAAACCCTAAACCCTAAACCCTAAACCCTAAACCCTAAACCCTAAACCCTAAACCCTAAACCCTAAACCCTAAACCCTAAACCCTAAACCCTAAACCCTAAACCCTAAACCCTAAACCCTAAACCCTAAACCCTAAACCCTAAACCCTAAACCCTAAACCCTAAACCCTAAACCCTAAACCCTAAACCCTAAACCCTAAACCCTAAACCCTAAACCCTAAACCCTAAACCCTAAACCCTAAACCCTAAACCCTAAACCCTAAACCCTAAACCCTAAACCCTAAACCCTAAACCCTAAACCCTAAACCCTAAACCCTAAACCCTAAACCCTAAACCCTAAACCCTAAACCCTAAACCCTAAACCCTAAACCCTAAACCCTAAACCCTAAACCCTAAACCCTAAACCCTAAACCCTAAACCCTAAACCCTAAACCCTAAACCCTAAACCCTAAACCCTAAACCCTAAACCCTAAACCCTAAACCCTAAACCCTAAACCCTAAACCCTAAACCCTAAACCCTAAACCCTAAACCCTAAACCCTAAACCCTAAACCCTAAACCCTAAACCCTAAACCCTAAACCCTAAACCCTAAACCCTAAACCCTAAACCCTAAACCCTAAACCCTAAACCCTAAACCCTAAACCCTAAACCCTAAACCCTAAACCCTAAACCCTAAACCCTAAACCCTAAACCCTAAACCCTAAACCCTAAACCCTAAACCCTAAACCCTAAACCCTAAACCCTAAACCCTAAACCCTAAACCCTAAACCCTAAACCCTAAACCCTAAACCCTAAACCCTAAACCCTAAACCCTAAACCCTAAACCCTAAACCCTAAACCCTAAACCCTAAACCCTAAACCCTAAACCCTAAACCCTAAACCCTAAACCCTAAACCCTAAACCCTAAACCCTAAACCCTAAACCCTAAACCCTAAACCCTAAACCCTAAACCCTAAACCCTAAACCCTAAACCCTAAACCCTAAACCCTAAACCCTAAACCCTAAACCCTAAACCCTAAACCCTAAACCCTAAACCCTAAACCCTAAACCCTAAACCCTAAACCCTAAACCCTAAACCCTAAACCCTAAACCCTAAACCCTAAACCCTAAACCCTAAACCCTAAACCCTAAACCCTAAACCCTAAACCCTAAACCCTAAACCCTAAACCCTAAACCCTAAACCCTAAACCCTAAACCCTAAACCCTAAACCCTAAACCCTAAACCCTAAACCCTAAACCCTAAACCCTAAACCCTAAACCCTAAACCCTAAACCCTAAACCCTAAACCCTAAACCCTAAACCCTAAACCCTAAACCCTAAACCCTAAACCCTAAACCCTAAACCCTAAACCCTAAACCCTAAACCCTAAACCCTAAACCCTAAACCCTAAACCCTAAACCCTAAACCCTAAACCCTAAACCCTAAACCCTAAACCCTAAACCCTAAACCCTAAACCCTAAACCCTAAACCCTAAACCCTAAACCCTAAACCCTAAACCCTAAACCCTAAACCCTAAACCCTAAACCCTAAACCCTAAACCCTAAACCCTAAACCCTAAACCCTAAACCCTAAACCCTAAACCCTAAACCCTAAACCCTAAACCCTAAACCCTAAACCCTAAACCCTAAACCCTAAACCCTAAACCCTAAACCCTAAACCCTAAACCCTAAACCCTAAACCCTAAACCCTAAACCCTAAACCCTAAACCCTAAACCCTAAACCCTAAACCCTAAACCCTAAACCCTAAACCCTAAACCCTAAACCCTAAACCCTAAACCCTAAACCCTAAACCCTAAACCCTAAACCCTAAACCCTAAACCCTAAACCCTAAACCCTAAACCCTAAACCCTAAACCCTAAACCCTAAACCCTAAACCCTAAACCCTAAACCCTAAACCCTAAACCCTAAACCCTAAACCCTAAACCCTAAACCCTAAACCCTAAACCCTAAACCCTAAACCCTAAACCCTAAACCCTAAACCCTAAACCCTAAACCCTAAACCCTAAACCCTAAACCCTAAACCCTAAACCCTAAACCCTAAACCCTAAACCCTAAACCCTAAACCCTAAACCCTAAACCCTAAACCCTAAACCCTAAACCCTAAACCCTAAACCCTAAACCCTAAACCCTAAACCCTAAACCCTAAACCCTAAACCCTAAACCCTAAACCCTAAACCCTAAACCCTAAACCCTAAACCCTAAACCCTAAACCCTAAACCCTAAACCCTAAACCCTAAACCCTAAACCCTAAACCCTAAACCCTAAACCCTAAACCCTAAACCCTAAACCCTAAACCCTAAACCCTAAACCCTAAACCCTAAACCCTAAACCCTAAACCCTAAACCCTAAACCCTAAACCCTAAACCCTAAACCCTAAACCCTAAACCCTAAACCCTAAACCCTAAACCCTAAACCCTAAACCCTAAACCCTAAACCCTAAACCCTAAACCCTAAACCCTAAACCCTAAACCCTAAACCCTAAACCCTAAACCCTAAACCCTAAACCCTAAACCCTAAACCCTAAACCCTAAACCCTAAACCCTAAACCCTAAACCCTAAACCCTAAACCCTAAACCCTAAACCCTAAACCCTAAACCCTAAACCCTAAACCCTAAACCCTAAACCCTAAACCCTAAACCCTAAACCCTAAACCCTAAACCCTAAACCCTAAACCCTAAACCCTAAACCCTAAACCCTAAACCCTAAACCCTAAACCCTAAACCCTAAACCCTAAACCCTAAACCCTAAACCCTAAACCCTAAACCCTAAACCCTAAACCCTAAACCCTAAACCCTAAACCCTAAACCCTAAACCCTAAACCCTAAACCCTAAACCCTAAACCCTAAACCCTAAACCCTAAACCCTAAACCCTAAACCCTAAACCCTAAACCCTAAACCCTAAACCCTAAACCCTAAACCCTAAACCCTAAACCCTAAACCCTAAACCCTAAACCCTAAACCCTAAACCCTAAACCCTAAACCCTAAACCCTAAACCCTAAACCCTAAACCCTAAACCCTAAACCCTAAACCCTAAACCCTAAACCCTAAACCCTAAACCCTAAACCCTAAACCCTAAACCCTAAACCCTAAACCCTAAACCCTAAACCCTAAACCCTAAACCCTAAACCCTAAACCCTAAACCCTAAACCCTAAACCCTAAACCCTAAACCCTAAACCCTAAACCCTAAACCCTAAACCCTAAACCCTAAACCCTAAACCCTAAACCCTAAACCCTAAACCCTAAACCCTAAACCCTAAACCCTAAACCCTAAACCCTAAACCCTAAACCCTAAACCCTAAACCCTAAACCCTAAACCCTAAACCCTAAACCCTAAACCCTAAACCCTAAACCCTAAACCCTAAACCCTAAACCCTAAACCCTAAACCCTAAACCCTAAACCCTAAACCCTAAACCCTAAACCCTAAACCCTAAACCCTAAACCCTAAACCCTAAACCCTAAACCCTAAACCCTAAACCCTAAACCCTAAACCCTAAACCCTAAACCCT